>JAFMSR010000008.1:747527-777814 GCA_022818135.1 Saxidomus purpurata | reverse complement strand
GTGCAAGACCCACGTCCCTACCTCAAAGGTCAAAGTCACACTTAGAGTTTGAAGGTAATGGAATCCTCTATATATGCACACATTCGTGTTCGGACTGTAACTTTGCCATGCATTGAAGGATTTTAAATTAACTTGGTACAAATGTTCAGCACATCAAGACAATGTGTTGTGTGCAAGAACCATGTCCCTACCTCAAGGGTCAAGGTCACACTTAGTGTTTAAAAGTAATGGACTACTGTATGCATGGTAACTCTGTCATGCATTGAAGGATTTTAAAATTACATAGCACATTTATTGAGCACATGTAGAGGACACAGACTGTGAGACACCTCTTTCTGGGGCATTCGTCACTTGTGAGCGACAGCTCTTGTTTATCCCCCCGCCGAAGGCGAAGGGAATATTAGAAATGGTCTTCGTCCGTCCGTCCGTCCGTCCGTGCGTCCGTCCCAATTTTGTCCGGAGCATAACTCCAAAAGTACTTGAGCGATTTTCTTCAAACTTCATACACTGACAGAGCACATTGGGAGGAAGTGCAGTGTGTAAGAACAATAACTCTACCTTACCTACTTTTAGAGTTATTCCCCTTTTATCAGATTTACTTGAAAAACTTTGTCCGGAGCATAACTCCAAAAGTACTTGAGGGATTTTCTTCAAACTTAATACACTGACATAGCACATTGGTAGGAAGTGCAGTGTGCAAGAACAATAACTCTACCTTACCTACTGTTAGAGTTATTCCCCTTGATCAGATTTACTTTAAAAGTTTTGTCCAGAGCATAACTCCAAAAGTGCTTGAGGGATTTACTTCAAACTTACTACACTGACATAGCACATTGATAGGAAGTGCAGTGTGCAAGAACAATTACTCTACCTTGCCTACTTTTAGAGTTATTCCCCTTTATCAGATTTACTTGTCCGAAGCATAACTCCAAAAGTACTTGAGGGATTTTCTTCAAACTTAATACACTGACATAGCACATTGGTAGGAAGTGCAGTTTGCAAAAACAATAACTCTACCTTGCCTACTGTTAGAGTTATTCCCCTTTATCAGATTTACTTTAAAAGTTTTGTCCAGAGCATAACTACAAAAGTACTTGAGGGTTTTTCTTCAAACTTTATACACTGACATAGCACATTGGTAGAAAGTGCAGTGTGTAAGAACAATAAATCTACCTTGCCTACTTTTAGAGTTATTCCCCTTTATCAGATTTACTTGGAAAAAAAATTCCGGAGCATAACTCCAAAAGTACTTGAGAGATTTACTTCAAACTTAATACACTGACATAGCACATTGGTAGGAAGTGCAGTATGCAAGAACAATAACTCTACCTTGCCTACTTTTAGTCAAATAGAAAAATATCATACCTATACTGATAATGAACATTAATATAATTTTGCAAACCTTCTCTTCATTGCCTTATTCTTTTTCCACTTACTTGAAAACTGTACTCAGCATGACCATAACTATACGGCTTTTTAAGGATTTCCTCTCACCAAGTAAAATGTACGAAAGTAAAACCTTCAGGTAACCTCTTCCTGGCGGGGGGATTAACCATGTGTAACATGGCTCTTGTTGCAATTTAAATAAGTGGTGTCTTTCCTTGGTAAAGTCATAGGTCAGTCACACTCAGATCTCATTGGTCGCTGTGACTGGCTTACTCTTTGGCAACCAATCAAATTCAACCTTTGGCTATACTGGCCGGAAATTGCAGTCAGGTAAATTTCTCCTATTTTTTTGGCTTCAAAATTTTGTCTTTTAGGCATGACGGGAGACATGCCGGGGTCTCATCCCAATATTAAGCTAACATACATGCTCTTTGGGACGGACCTTGATAAAATTCTCATCAAATCAAATCAAATTGGTAAAGTCACTCTTACTGTTGACTTAACATGTGTAATATGTCGTTTATCAAAATAAAATAGAAGGATAAAGACATATCTCTTCCTGATTTTTATAATTCGTGGAAGATGTTTACTTGGAGTCACGTTACCATTTTAATCAAATCCTTTTATGTGTAGTTGAACATAATCAAGTTAACATTTTCAATTGATGATTTTATACAAAAAGTGCTAGAATTAGTGCTCCCATATGCTCCTCTGACAATGTGGCTTACTATGACATAACTTCAACTTTTTCGTTGATGCTGATTTATAAGTAATTTTTAAAATATAGCCTTTGTATAAAGGTAATATTACTTAGATATTGTTCTATTTAATATTTTCAAATACGTATAGGCTTTCGCTCTTTCTTAAAATACAGAACAGACTCGTTTAGTTTCTGTATTTCTCCGGGTACGTTGGGTCAAAATATGCTCCTGGTGACTGCCAGGCAATGTTTATATATCTGTTCTACCTATAAACCTTCAAAGTCTAGTATGACGAGTAAAACTTTGTAAACTATGGGAAACTGTAACATGAAGCAGGGTCCTGCATGAAGTTTGGGGAAAATAATTACTAAATTCTATGGCTCATTTAAAACGAAGGTTATCATTTACATTTATAACATTTTAATTGCCTTATTTGTCAATAAATGTTAGAACGCAGAGCAAAGGACTGACAAACGGCGAGAGATTTTTTGTTTATTTCATCTGTCATTCTCCCTGTGTTACTATAAGTCACGTTTACTTAATTAATAATCTAGTGAGACATACATTGTATTTTTTTCCCAAATATGGGCTTTTCTCGTTTCAATAATTAAGCATTCATTGGAAAAATTTACATACCCTTCAATCTAAAATTAACCAATTTCATGGTGGTTAATCACGACTATATGTATTATAAACCTGTTCTATATTTAGATCAATCTAACACAATAATGGGCTTCTCAAATTATAACCAATTGAAATGATTGTAAATATAACAAAACCCAAACATAAATGAAATATGTAACAAATAAATAAATTATATAGGATAACAATTACAGTTTAAAATGAGGTTAAAAAAGATATACAGCTTTAGCCATTAGTAGCTACCCAACCGAAACAATGTACGTCACGCCGGGGGATCAAGTACATTCTTTGTAATCCTTATTTCAACACACACCAAGATCACGACAGTGAATTAATACCTTTCAAATAGCCTTTCCTCTTGTATTTCAATTGACCAAAGATTAACATACAATACCTTCTACTACCATTAAACGTATAATAAAAAATATTTTTTCTGTGTATGTTCAAAATAAACACGTACATTGTATAACACAAGGTATTCTCAGAGTAAGGATGTCCGTGCATCCGTCAGATAACTCGTACACTATTAGGAGGTTTCCTCTTATGGTAGGTGAAGATGGACCTTAATTAATAGTTTACTAAAAGAATATAAGTAAAGTATCTTTCATACACTATTTGAAGGTTCCGAGGATGGACAATAGGATTTCAGCTATGCGACTGAAACTATGAATGTTGCTTCTAACTTTCACAGACAATCTGTGACTACACTTCTTTTTTACTCTTCGTTTCATTTTGTTTCCCATTTTTGTTTTATGAGTAGAAATTCGTAGCACTGTTTGTATAAATATGTTCACGCAAACATGTACATATATGTATTACTGCGCAAAATGGTATGGACGGCAAGGTACACATTAAACATGAACGTTACGATAACTTACTTGGGTACCTAAATACGGCAGACATTTACAATAATTGTACTGATTGTTTTAGCTAAAAGCATGACAAGTGTAAACGATCAGATTGTCATTTAATAGAACCATAGCACTTTATAAGAAGTTGACTCAGAAGTCAAGTGTTGGCTTGCATTCCTATATGCCAGATATTCTTGCGTCCTTGTGTGGAAATTGATTCTTAAGCAGAATCATTACTGCGTCTATAATCATTCACCCATACAGAATACTTTTTGCTTTGTCCTTGAATATAAGTTTGCTAATTTGTAGCCAATTAGGTCCTTCTGGCTCTCCTGCTTCTGTTTCCTGATCTTCAATGTAAATAGTATATGACGGACTTTCGTTGGTCCAAAGGTCCCGTGGCGGTCATTGATTAGTCAATTTCCTGTGAATGTTGTTCTTTCACGAACATTTCATAAAGAGATTCCGTGACGGTTTTAACAGTCACAGATGAGCTTATTATCCCTGACGGATCTTTCGTAAACGTTACCCGTGAACTTTAGTCCGGGAACGCCTCGTAATCATACTCCCCTTAGAGTTACATCATAACCGGCGATTATGTAACAAATTCTGTTTTTCATTGAAAAACAACAGAAAATCACGTGAAAGAAAACCCGTGACAGTTCATTATTTGTCGTCGTGCTGTGCGGTGGTCGAATGGTTTACGCTCTGGACTACCAATCCGAAGGTCCCCGGTTCGAATCCCGACTGGGGCACTGGAAATTTCAAATCCCACCCATCTAGAGGTGAAACCCAGAGGTAGTTTCGCGTGAATCGGTGCTATACACCGGGCATGTAAATGAACCGAGGAGTCTAATCGTGAAAGAGCTAGGGTCTGATACCCGGATTCCCATGTATCTGCATCTGTCTCTCTTCAACCTGCGCCTGCCAGGCAAGTTCACCCAGGGAGAACTCCCAGGGTCGGTCGGTACTTATAAACAATCAAAAGAAAAAAAACGTTCATTATATTTCCGATGATACCGTCGCGGTCGTCAAGGCTGTCACGGATTTTAGTAGATCTGAAATAAAACGCATTCTGGTATTTCATAAAATTAGTATGTGAATATTTAAATAATTATTTCTGAAACTTTGGAAATATTGGAACATAAGGTCAACAGTCATATACATATTAATCGAAAAGCCCAGACAATAGAAAACCTTACAGAACAGAGTCACAGCGATGCTTGTATATCTCAGTGTCTATGCAATCAGTTAATTTGCCAATTAGACTTGTAACAGATTATCGTCAAGACGGAGTTCATTGCGGGCCGCAGCAGCGGTCCGCTATATTTAATACGTGGTGAGTAAAAGTTGCGTGGAGAATTAAGCACTAGATCAAAAATATGCGTCTCTCTTCTTTATAAAATTGACGTACTTCTGAGATGAAAACTGTAGACACAGTCTATTTTTTTGGAAAAGCAAGAGTTGTCGTTTGTAACTGAGTTGTCGTTCGTTTCATAGAGGGCGCAATCTACGCTGATAAAAATAGAAAAAAGCGCTTTCACGTTTCAGGCGCAATCTACGCTGAGAAAAATGGATAAATGATTGCTTTTTCCACTTACACAGCCTTTGAGATTTATAGAAACGAAGTGCAGTCGACTGAATATTCTTCGATGGCCTTTTTAAATATATATGATATAATCTTAGCTTATTTTTTCTCTTTTCTTACAAGTCTGTCTGTGGGTGTAATGGGTAAAGTCGCTAGTTCATACACTTTTGTGTTAGTGTACTTTTACGAATCCACGAGTTCGAATCCCATCAACACCCAATTTTTTTTTCTGCTGTTTTAATCATTTGATTTTCAATTTACTCATGAAATATGAATGTGCACAGTAATGATACTGATCGGAAAACCGTAACATTTTTTTAATTGCTTATAGTCCCGGTCGACCGTGGGATTTATCCCCTGGTGAACTCGCCAAGACCCTATTATGACTCCCATGCATACTGGTACATGTACCTTACAAAATTTGAAAATCTAGGGAGTTTTGTTTTACCTGACTATAATACCCAGTCAGTTTTGTCACCGCTGTCACTTGCATTGCTGGTGCGGGTGTTTAGCAGGCGTTATACATGTATTATGAAATGTGTCACATGTTTATTGAGGACAGATTTTTTTTATATCTTTAATAGATAATCTTGCACAGACATCACAGTATTTAACCCGCGGCGCATTTAGCGCATATTTTATTAGAGGGTAGACGGTAGGAGGGTAAAATCTACATTCATTGTACCGGGTATTTAACTATGAACGGGTGAATGAATAACACTAGCGTACACAATATACCGTAAATCGATGACAGAGTAAATTGTGTATGAATCAAACAAATGAAATCGGTCTAGCAGATCACGATCATGGCCCATTTTAATACTAAGAACAACGATATCACGTGATTCAGCGTCTATAAATATTTACTTTTTGTTCTAATTATTTGTAATACGGCAGAAAGACATGATCTTGCATACATAAAACAGAACATAGTAAAGCTGGCTTTAGAAGGAATAATACACAAAACATTTGGAATAGTTTATTCTTAAATACCCTTTAAAGAAATTTGTGAGAGAAATAAATCGCATAAGCCTGGATGTGTTATAGTTATGTAAGTACTATTGTGTCTTTTTTATGTTATGAAACAATTAAAAGTTAGACAATTTAAATATGTATCTGTCTCTCCAAGTTTTAAGTCTCAAGATTAAATACAAATGTATATACATTAGATAACTTGGTCAAATACAAAGGAAATTCAATAACGAGGAACTTAAATAATTGCCAAGTTACACAATGGAAATTATATAGACCCTGTCAGGTGGACATGTGCAGTATATGTGTAATATTGAACTGTCGCCAGTAGAAATAAACTTTAGAACAATTCAGAAGAAATTTATGTTCAAAATGCGTCGTTTACCTGGACAAGTCTGTACATTTTTCGCTAAAGGTTCATTTCTAAGCTATTTATTTCATATGGATTAAAGACTCAAATCCGTAATTGTATTAATAAGATCTAATTTGTATGACTGCTTCTTCAGTTCTGACCAGAACCCAAACCTAAATAGGGAAGTACTGAGGTTGAGACTCCTATCCGATGTCGAGATTCGAACTCGAGATACCGGGTAAGGAGTCCAACACTGAACCCCAGATTTTTTCGTCATTCTTTAATTATTCAATTTAGATGCTGAAGTTACAAATTTGCAGTTATGTTCGTATTTTCTTTTTTTTTTTCTTTTTCTTTTTTTGCAATATCACATCTTTTAATAAATATATGCCTAGTAGTTCTTACGTTTTATTCATGATTTGGACAAAATCGTATATTCCAGAATGGTCTCAATATTTTCACTTTAGTTCGACAATCGTGAATATGCCAACTGTCTATTCACAAAGATTCCCTGGAATAAGGTTTGCGAAAAGCTGAAAAAATATTTTTTGTTAAAACGTTTATCAGAAAAATTTAGGGACGCGATTAGAATAATTTATTTGGCGTTTTTGTCAATATTCTGGCCTTCAAAAATCAGAGAAATTTTCCTTTTTGTCGACATTATTGTTTAAAATATGTACATGTATATTCTGAATAAAAACGATTTTTTTATTAAGCCATAAAGTTATGAAAGCACTTTTTGCAATTTTGCTTTTCTTTCTTTCTTTTTTTTTTGTAGTTTTATTCATTTTTTACCATTTGCTTTCATCTTTTTTTTATTCATTGGTTGATACACAACGTAAGTTCCGCTATAAAGCTGTGGCTGGTACTTTATTTTATTTGAACATTTAAAATAGATGTTTTATTTTACTTAAAAGCCAATAAAGATACGCTTTATAGTCTTTCTAAATACAACAGTAACCAGATATTTTTCTACAGTTTGTTCAAGTTAAACAGAACAATGAACGGACGGACATTCTCACGGAATGAATAGTCATATGTAGATAATCTTTGTTCTCTTTACACAGTCGATAATTTAGCTATGTACATGTAAATAGATTAAGATTTACAAAATAATAAGTATATATCAGTATATAATAAGTCACGTATCTTACCATTTTGTGCGAATGCACGTTCATTCAAACGTCTGCCTTACAAACGTATTGTCACTAACATTATAGGAGGGTTAACAATACAATCAGTCTTTTGGCAGTTGATAGTGAGCTTGATTTCCTCCAAATTTTGTATACCAACCATTGGCTCAAATATTTCAAGTATATACCCACTTATCTCCAAGACAAGAAAAGCACACGACAGAACAAATATATTACCTCTTGTTCTGTTCGCTCTACTAGTTGTTCACTGCTTTCGTTACAGAACGAATACGACGCTTTCTTTCTCTCGTTTTCAGTGATATAAAAGAATACAAAAGACAAGAGAATAAGAGAACAAAGGGGGAGAACTGTAGAACGAGCATTTGTGATAATGAAAGGCCCGGAGACGTATTTGTTTCTACTTTTCGCACTTTCTCTTGTCTCCGTCGTTTATATAAGAACAACTGAGGCATTTAGATTTCCCCACCAAACAGTGGACGATGAAAATCCAGTAGAGGGTAAGACAAACATTATTACATGAATTGGTTCATTACAGTGAACATATGGAACTTTCATGTTTTCCCGATAATCGATTAGACGCGGCTTTTACACATTAAACAAAGAAGGGAGATTTCGGTTTAATCCTATTAAATCAAAAACCGTGTAATTAATCGTTTTTGCTTCGGTCAGACGAATTAATATTATTTTTCCTCTTTATAATGATGTAAATTTCAAAAAGATTCATTTGGTATTTCACTTACCTTTTTTAATTAAAAAAGTACCACTGCATTTTCCATATGAAATGTTAAGGATTGCAAGACTTTTAGTCAGCTTTTTGGGTCATTTGTCTCAATACTTTGACCCATACATAGAACATCAATTATAAGATTGTTTTTGCTTCAGTGATATCGGCAAGGGAATTATATCAACTATAAATTGGTGTAAAAATAAACAAAATATTTGAAGGATTTCGCTTACCTTTTTAATATTTTTTATAAGTACAGTCAGTTAAAAATGTAATCGTAAGATAGATCGGGCGCGTCCGTAATTTTCACGGAAATTGTCGATTACTATCGTATTAAAATCGTGATGATTTTGTATTGTATTGTTGCTTTAAAACGTAAGGATGGCATAACTTATATGAAGAGGAAAAAAGTGAATAATGATTGTACCAATCTTTGAACGAGTCTCGGTATGCTTAATTCATGTGTAAATTAAATGAGTAGATTAAAAGGACTGCATTTGGTTAAAGTTATATCTGTATTGTAGCAAAGTGACTAAATTTCACACTTGTTTCAACTTAACGTAAACAGGTAAATGTAACACCTGTGAAAAAAAGATTTTGTGTATACATTGTAATTTTTACACATTTTCACTGAACTGTTGTAATGTCACACAAACACACATATACACAAGTACGTACCCCTATAAGCATTTTGTAACTTAAGGGTGGTTGACAAATGAAAAAGTTAAGACCGGTCAGAAATCGAAATCAGATACATGTAATGTCGAAAAATAATGTTTGTGAATTATGTACTTTTAGTAATTTGATCAAATATCAGAAATTGAAAAAGAAAATGCACATAAGATGTTATTACGGTAAACTTACATATTGTAAAGAAACTTAAAATCTGTCATAAGAATTACCACTTGCGTTTTACAATATACCCCGGGGCAATAAAACACTAGAACGGATATGGATTATTAGGGTGCAATAAAAGTCTTTGTTAGTCTTGGTAATTTATTAATGTGTGTATTATATATATCTTTTTTATTGTACACCCATCTCAGAAACAATGAAATGTATTTTAGTTAGTTTAATAAATGTATTTCTGTTTGCTTTTAGAGAACAATTAACTACTGTGGAAAGGGACAACGAAAAAAAGACCTTACTTGATTATTCCTTTTATTAACAAAAGTAACCTTTAAACAACTCGCACTTTAAAATATGTTTTTCGAAGAAACGTTCATGATTTCATGTGAATAATTTCAAAATAATCCTCGACACTTAAGTGTGTCGTTCAAGCTTCTGCTGTAGCACATTTATTTCTATCTTGTAGAATTTACGCACGTGTAACGTTGGCGTCAAGCACACGGGAAACAGTACCGTAATTAATTAAACGATAGTAACATCTACCTTGTAAGTTATGTAAATAACAAATTTTCAAAGATGACGCACACGTTCATGCATTGTGTCTATCGTGTTGTTGGTTTTTTCACAGCTAACAGAATATGAAATCGATGACATCGATTTTGTATATGCCTAATGAAAACTTCGTTATTTCATTGTTTCACAATTCAATATTAGAATCAAGCTACCAATCGCTTTCATATACTAAAAATTGCGCGGACCATCTTTTTTAAAGGTAGTTTTTGTTAGCTTTTAAGTTTAGAGAACTAATTGCTTTCAAGATATACAACCACTTATGGCTTTTAAGCACGTGCGAAGAAAAAAGAAAACTGTGAAAGTGTGACTGTCATTGCGGTACAAGTTGTGATGCCGTGTATGATTTATGTTGTGAAGCTTCACTTAATTACATTAAATGCGGATGCTTTGATATAATATGTGATTCAATTTAATAAAATTAATTCAACAATATAAAGATTAATAGCTTATTACTCCTGTAGTTTGTCCGCATGATCCTGTCAACAATTATTACACGAATAGCTCTGTGCATTGCATAAATTTAACAAAAGTTAATGAAATTCGAGGGTATATTCATGAAAAAAAAACATTTCCCCCCTCAAACTGATAAATCTATAATAGCTCTATTATTCAAATCAGTGTTGCTTCATTTCTCTGTAATCTCTATTTTACAACAGTTGCTTTTTAAACATACAATGTAATAGTACAAAAAGATAGCTGGGATGAATGCAATAAGATTAAAGATTTCTATTTTAGCGTAATACACAGTACATCTTAATATCCTCGGGCTAATATTACGCAAGCAAATATCGATTTTTATTGATTGAGCTGCCGAAACAATCAGCGGTTTCCGGTCTGTTTCGGAAAATTTACGACCACAAGCGAACTGTCCGGCCGCTACTACCTGTTTATCGATTTTCTGACCAGCCTTATCATTGCTAGCGAGTAGAGAACAAAATGTTCCATATGCTCCGTATGTAACAGACTCCATGTCACCATTTAAATTTATTCCTTATACCCGGATTATGTACTATCCATATAGCTATTTCACACTACATAAAAAAAAAACCCGGGCGCAGGAAACGTGTTTCTTATATCCGGAATCGTAATATACGGAGTTTACTGTAGGTTTTTGGATAGGTTCAGGATAGGTTCAGGATAGTTCAGGATAGGTTCCGGCATTATAAGCAAACATCAGATTGCGTTAACAAATCTCTGTTTGAGCTTAAACTAAACACTTAGTAGAAAGTGCGAAATTTACATAAATTTACATTAAGCAATAAAACTAATGGCCGAAAGGGTTAAAATGTTGTCGAGCCGTTATGAATTCAGTGTGTCTGTTCTGTTTTGCTCTCGCCAGACTCTCATTTGGAACTGATCGGTTCTGTTCTGTTCTTTAAAAAAATGGACTGGGTCACAAATGATAAGATATTCACATGAAAAATAGAATATTACTGTGTTGGTGTACCTTTCGCCACATTTTCAACAAGCGGAAGTGGATTGAACCTGGATGCAATGCGTGCGCAATTGGCTGACGTTCCGTCGGTATAACCCAATTTAATACTGTTGGTCTAAAAAAATGGCGATGAGTAGATCTAAGCCTTAATAGTATTTTAAAAGTGAGCTTCTGAATCTTTTGGCCGGTCCATGTTTTAAATATCATGACGGTTAGAATTACGGAATATATGACGACGTATGGTCGTACCTGTAACAAGATGCCAATGGTTCATACAGGAGACATATCTAGATCGGTTGATAGAGTTGAAGAGAACCTCCCTTTCGTTATCTAGCAAATTAAATTTGGTATAAATTAACAGCGCTAATTTGAGTGATTTTCATATTATATATTTAAAGAAATAGGACAACATCAAAGAGAGATATTCATCCGTTCATAATAGTTAGTGTCGTTAAATAAGCGGAAAAAACTTGACTAAAAACATACCTAGCTTACCATCGTCACGTAACTATTTGATTTAGAACAATCAGACCGGCTAAACTCGCCCAATGTTTTGTTTCTCCATGCAAGTAAGTTTAAAAGTGGCAATGGGATCATATTAATTCAGTATTATATACTGTCACATATGGTCCGACAACATTCACTAAAGAGAGTGAACACTCTGACTTTCTCAAATATTTTTGTAGCCGTAATAAGCTTCCTTTTGACAGGAAGCTGCTTACCTTTCAACAGCCAATGAAATGACAAGTAGAAGGTATAAAATTTTCCGGATTGAAAAATGTTTTCTCTAACGCACATTCTAACTGGATAATCCTGCATGAAGAATAATACAATCTTACGTTTTCAGTCTTTCATGAATTGTTTCATAATTTTAGTGCGTAAACAATTAATACCTATCAACATAATTTTGCAGTCAGAACGTCTAAATTAATGTTAAATGTGAATGCAAAGTAATTATACTTTCTCGACCAGTGAATAACGGTCAATATTTCGAGTAACATGTTTGTAAAAAAAGGTAGGGACGTAATTACAATATAAGCCACCGGTTAGCTCAGTTGAGAGAGCAATCGCCCTGTAAACAACGAACGCAAAGTGTCCTGGATTCGCGTCCGGGTCAGGGTGCATTTTGTTCTCTCACCCTTTTACATTTTACACCTTCTTACTGCGTAAAGATAAAACTTAACAGGAATGTTTACTATGAAATCTACCTACCCATCTCTTTCATATACTCAAAATTGCGCAGATCATCTTTTGTGAAGATAGTTCTTGTTAAGACTGCATTCAGCCAGTGTTTTGTCACGCGCTGTCTCACAATTTTAATGATGGGCGGTACATACCGTCAAGTGGCAAGTAGATCACTCTCTGTTTAATTTGAAAATTCAATTTGTAGACATAAATTGTCGGCATTTTACTGATTCATATCATGAAAATTACAAAATTATTTGGTTTGATAGCAACTTGTAAAGAAAGTTTTAATCAACTTGTATGTGAACCACGCCCACTATCCGCATTCGTGACCCTAAGCGGGGCTCGAACACCAACTTCTATTAAGAACGACCAAAACACCTTGACCTCAAAACAATTTATATCAAACGGACATACAACCGATACATTGCCTAGTATCAATCCGCTTAAAAGGAAAGTCAGAACCCTAAATTGTATATAAAAGGGTGTTATAGAAGAAGAACGTGTCGTTTTACTATGACAGACATAATTATAGTGTACGTGATTGGAGACACAGTAATAAAAGTGAGCCAAACAAACGGGAAGCGTGTGAAAAATGAATTTACAAATTGCATCACATAATATAATTCCGTTTAAACGTTTGGCATCCCAAAAGTCTGAGAGTTATTATAAATAAATTTTCATTCTCGTCAAGAGTTTTGTTGATGCCAATTTTGAGAAAACATGTATACACAGAATATACTAAGCTCTTCTGTAGAATTGTGAGAACCGTATTACGATTTAAAATTTTGATAACTTTCAGTGCTTACCAAATGTAAAAAAATAATTAAATAATTTGCAGAATTTTGCAAAACAGTTAGACACTATTTCAATCCAGAATGTAGGTCGTAGTATGCCTTTAAAGCATTGGTCGGACCCATAACACTGCTAAAGTTTGCGCATCATCTTATCATAGACCACATGGGTCAGGTAAGCAGTTTATTGAATATGGAAATGTAGGCCTTCATACTGTGGCTTCAAAATTTAATTTTTATTACAACTGCTCAAACAAATTAAACAGTCACCTTATACTGGACAAATAAATCCAAGTGCAAAAGTATATTCATTTATTCTCAAGGTAAGGTCAGTTGCCATTGTATAAGCCAGTAGTTTAATACAGTGAGCATGGTCATGGTTTTATATATTTCGTAACTATTTCAAAAATAGTCCACTTTACTCGTTGAAATCGACTGTTTATGTAATAATATACATGGAACACTTCACTTGCATCTGACTCATTCCTTATTGTCAAAGCTTGTATAAGGCATTTGTATAGAATATAAAAACACATACAATTCTGCTCAACATGTTTCTATCTGATCTACTATTTACAAGTGACCGCCGCAGTTCGTAAAAGTATTCCGATAATATAAGCTTTTCGAATATTTGGGCAGAGTTATTACGGTTGACCAATCTGCTTAATTACTGAGTGTGCTAAATTCAGATGACATGGATTTACGGGTCTAAAGTAACCTCAGAGGTAATTACCGATGAGGTCATAAAGTACATGTGAATATGGAACCTATTACCGACGACCACTTTCTTAATTTGTTCTCATTCAAAACATTTTTTTTTTTTCATCTTTCTTTCCATTATTAATTGAAGGACTTGGTGTTAGAAAGGCAAATTTATTTAGATAAAATCTGGGTAAATCGAATAGGTAAATATATACATTTTTTCACAAAGGAAACCTCAGCCTATTATAGAATAAGGTCACGGGTAAGTTACTGATATAGTTTTTGATTAATATTTTCTTTTCAATCGAGACTTTCAAGAACCATATCCAAAAAGATTGAAAAGAAAAACAGATGAACGGAGGAGTAAAATAGTAATTCAGTTTCTTTTTATCAATGAGGACCTTTCATTCAGTAACACAGAGTCTGTACTAATTTACCCGTTGATTTCCCTACTGAAAGTACATAAAATTCTTCCCTCTAGCTTGTTGACCATGTCAGCGTATACATACATTATGCAGGTACACTGTACTAAGTTGTTTTATATCCACGTGCATATATATACAGCAGTAAGATTTCTACCAAATTGTAGTTTTCCTGGCTATAACATACATTTTTCATATTTTGCATGTTACATGGTACGGGTTTGAACACATTTTACACGTGCAGTTACAATACAGTAAGTTTATTTTAGTCTAACTTTACATGATACCAAATGTATGTCTAAAGAAATGCTTACTACATCACGCTCGTATAAAACACTCTTGTATGTGGAGCTACGATAGCGCGTTCGCCCCAGAATGGGAAGTTGTGTTCGATCCCCACCAGTGCAATGTTGGTACATTTTGAGGTATCATCAAGCAAGACATAAGAACTTGTTTCACAATCGAGAATAAATGAATTACAGTGAAGTTGCGCTATTAGGATAACTCGATATGAAGACCGTGCTTGATATTCAAGACCAAATATGATACTATTAGTAAAATGGTCTTAAAGGGACATAAGGGACATCATATTGAGACCACTATCTACTACGCCGGTGATCATGTTACAGGCACTTTACTGTAGTATAAATTGAAGTTATATAATTATTATGTATGTTCACTATAATGATTGTTCTTTTATCTGTTATATTTAGTTAAAATACAGTCAAGTAACACAAGACAACGCCGGGATATCAACATTTTCCCAGAAGAAGTGGATGTTGAGTTGTCAACAGATCAAATGCATAAAAAAATCCACAAGTTACGGAAAAACTCCGATATGCCGGCCAATAAACCTCTCTACTTAATGAGAGACAAAGTAGTAAAGAAATACAGATTCTACAGTCATGAGGTAAGTCAAGACAAGACAATACAAGACAGGACAGGACATGACATGACATGACAGGACAGGGACAGAACAATACACAAACAAGACATGACCCAAGAAAGACAAAACGCAAGACAAGAACAACACACAAGACAAGACTAAACACAAGACAAGAACAACACACAAGACAAACAATATACATTGTACAAGACAAGACAAGACAAAACTAGACAAGAAAAAACTAGACAAGATATATGATATCAAGGAAATGATAGATAGACTGTAGAGCTTCTTGGTATTTCTCTGCAGAGGTAAATGACATGGGGTTTACTGTTTCAAGATCGCAATGGGGTCTTTGATTATTCAGTAACGCACTATGTGAGATCCTTTTTCTTTGATATAGCGGCATTGTGTGCAAAAGAGTAACACGGTGAAAGCGAAGGCAGACATTGTAAGGGAATCAAGCAAAACAGTCATACAAAAATGCATACATACAAATCTTAAACCATAGTCAATAAGACAAAAATGGCTAAAACACATTATATATCCCCGCCTCCTCGTCATACTGGTAAGAAAAGTCAAATCAGCACTTTTAAGATACAAACCAAACAACCCAACAACATTTATGTGTTCAGTTGAAACCCGGGTATAGTGCCATCTATTTTATCCAGATCAAACATTGTTAGGAAGCTTTTTAGAGAAATATATTTTAGCAAAAGTATTCATACTTTGAAGCATAAATCATATATTTTACAAGTAAATCTGGTATATTCCGATTTCAAGCACTGAACCTTGAATGTACGTTAAGTTTGTTGTAAAACAACTGTAAAAAAACGAGGAAATATCAAGCGTCAAATTCAGACTATATCTGTAGTTGAGAAGAGCGACCTTTGCCTTTATCTTTATCTAGAAAATGTTTTCACGTGGTAGTACCTCACAAAGTTTACGCAATGTTTGTCAACATGAAGTACGAAATCAAATATGAAGTGTAAAATATTATTAGTTTTTTAGTAAATTATTCAGTTAAATTACTATATTATAACTTGCTGCCTTTTCGTTATCGAGTTAATCTTTGTCGGTGAGAAAGTTATCAAATTCAAGCAATTTGAATATCTCATTAATATAATAAGCATAAAAAGTCCCGCCGTTGTGAAATACCTGGTGAACGTGATGTACAGCATCCTGTTTCGGTACATGTTTTAAAATATGGTCGGCACACCTTTCCTCCACCTTTCGCATTGGATTTCATCTCCACCTATAATGTGTCAATGTGTCGCCTTTTCTTTCTTTATCAGTTAAAGCAATTAATAGGGTAAAAAAATCATGACGATGTGTAATTTGTCTGATGGCTACAATTACAATACCAGGGTTCCCTCTGGGTCAATTTAACTTTGCGCCAACAAATTCGCCAATCAGAAAAAGTATGCGCCAACGGTTCTAAAGTTGGAGCCGCTAGTCTTCAAAGCCTACAGAACACTCTGGAGTCATACCACTTTTAGTTAAGATTTGATAGCATGATAGTAAAAGCTGTATGTAGACATATATGATACAAATCATGTTCGCTCGCGCGTTATTTTGTTTGTTCATGTCAACAAGTTGAATGATGGACATGGAATTTAAGAACATGCGTGCACGGCAAATCGATTGCTATCGGGGCATGGGAAAGACACGATGTGCTTTTTAAATGTAGATAACTTGTCAACTTTTTATGTCATCTTTTACTAAGTTTGGGTCATTTCCTATTTAAAAGTCTGCACACATATCAAGGTTTGCTTATGTACATTTTTTCACACTGTTAAAGGAGAAAACAAAATTCAAAAACAAATGCATTTCTTCGGAAAGCTTTGAAAGACAAAACATACGTGAATTTAGACTACCTGGTTTTTACTGCATCTGTATTGTGAAAACAAACGTAGATCGTCGAGACATTCCCTTTCTACACTACTTCATAAAATGACACTTTCACCTTCCTATCAAATGAAATCAATTGGCGCTAGGGTCACAGAATAGTGAAAACCACTATTTCAAGTTAGACATGTATAAAATACTTCTCTGTCCAAGTAATTGAAAAAGAGAAAAAAACATAAATAGTGATTTTTTTTATGATAATATTATAATAAAACATACGGGTCCTCGCCTTTTAAACTTGTATGAAATATGATGAAAAGTTATATAAATTATCATTGTATAGTTATAGAATTCAGTAAAATATATTTGTTTCATTGACAGATTATTTTCTTTTGAATCGGTATATATAAAGCATAAAACAAAACCCAATATACAGCTTTAAGCATTTCATTACGGGTCATCATAAATGTTACGTAATGTCCGGCCATAAAACATTATAACTTAGCAGACGGATCGATCATATGGATGATCCGGTATCAACGATAAAACTTTACAATGAATACATACATGCGACATGCTGCAATTTTTTTAATTTATACATTTAACTGAAAAACGAAAACACTTCGACTGCCGCGGCTGTATATGATTTAATCAAGTTGTTTAAAAAAATACTTCTTATTAAAATTTTGTATACGGTAAAATGTTTTAAAAGCTTCAGAGGGCACAGACCGATATATAATACAATACTATAGTATACAAGAAACGTGTGTATGTGAAACAGAGACAGAACTCTACCCGCAGGCAAATAGATACGATTAAAGGTCATAAAACTGATCCACTTTAACCCCATACAAATGTAAAGATTATTTGAATTGTTGTCAATTTGTAATATAAATTTGAATGATTATATCGATTTATCCTATATTATGAAATATGTTTTTGCTTTACTTATAAATGTTTATATAACATGTAATTCCATTAACATGTACCGTATGAAGAATAAGAGTAACAATCGCGTTGAAAACAGTCTTACATTATTTCAGTGATATGACGTGAACAATAATTGACAGTATACATTGAACAAGTAATATCACCTGGTGACAGGCACGTCTAGTCCTGATGACACCACCCCTACCCTTTTACACCAGGTGCGATCTGGTCACAAGGCTTTGTTTGATTTCATAACTATTACAACACTTTTGTATCAGTTCAATAATTATGCATTAAGCGAAAATGTAATTAAATTTTTCATTTATATGATTTTAATAGTTAGTTTTATAAACATGCCCTGGTAATATTCGTGAAGAATATATATTTAATATGTTGATCAGACGAATTTACTAAAAAAACATACTAGTGGCAAACTATTAGTATCGGCGTTAAAAGAATGTGTCTTACGTAAAATGCCGAGTACTGCCGAAACGGTAAATTCTTATTTAAACTTAACAGGTTAGTTGAGTTAAAGTTAAAAAGGACTGCAAAGATAAACATTAAGCATAATGATTTTTTATTTATCTAAAAAGTAAAATGAAATATCGAGACATTGTAATAGTGACATTTATTTTGTTAAATTAGCAAAAACTTACATCTTACATTGACAAAAAAAATATTCATGAAATGGCAGAGAAATTAACTAACATTTGTGATAATGACAAACAGAAAGAAAGTTATGACGAGTTATTTAATAATATCCTTCTTTACTCTTTGTAAAAACGCACATCGGTTTTCCAATACACGATGGTTAAAATAGTTGGGGATGGGGGGTTTGTGATAATAAACATGTCATTTAGATGCACAGAGTTTGGCAGGTATTCCCCTCCGTTCCCCTCCGACTATTGTACCATTGTAGTCAGCAGAGATAGAATGGTAAAAATGCCGTAATTGGATAGTATTCGCGTTTCATTCAAAGTTTTTCTTTTGCGACCCCCCCCCCCCCGCCCCTCCCTCCCCTCCCTCCCCCTGCCTCGATTAGTTATCACACGGCTTTAAACAGCAAAAGAAAGCAGACAGCAGTCTTTCCGCAATATTAAGCCACCAGCATAATATAATTCACAAAGTCAGGACTGTATTCGAGCCATATGTGAATAATAACTAATTCTATTTTCATATTATCATTTTTCAGAGGGTCGCTTATTATTCAGAAAAGGACAGCGGAGCAACATTTATGATATGGCCGAAATCTGGAGAGAACAAGACGACAGGAGAGTTTGGTCTTGTATGTATTGAAACGTCACTGAAGTTAAAGAGGCACTTTTCCAAAAATGGAAATAAAAACCTAGGAATTGTCTGTATAATCGTTTGTCAGTGATTTTCGTGTAGCTAGCAGGAATTTTCCACCACATTTGAAGAAATTTTAACAATTTTGACATGATCACCAAAACGCGTATACATTTCTCTAAAATCATTATGCCATGGCTTTGAGATGAATCTACATAAGTCCCAATCTATATTTGAAACATTGCTTTCTGAAAGGGGGCGAATCTCAAATCTTTACTCTATCTAAAAAAAGAGCGTAGTTTCAGTAGGCTAGTATAGGAAATTTGTTATGATACAAATCAAACAGGGAACTGATCGCTCGAACACAAGCAAATAAATATGGAAAGTTACGCTTCCTCTATATAACGTTATTATTCTCGCCAGCAGTACTCTATCCATTACTTATACACTGAAAATGAAACTAATATTGAAAACGTTTTCTGTCATTTCAGTCTCAAAATGTCAGCCATTGCCATCAAACAATTTTTCACAGCCAGTAAATAATTTAATATTTTGCAAGCTGAAAAAATGTATTTAAAAATGTAACGTCTTTGATACAGTACGTATATTGTCTGATTGATTTCTTACTGTAAAAAGCAGCGGGTATTATATAGTTGTTTCTGTATCAATCATACTTTGTCCAAGAAAATAATGTGCAATTTCATTTTATTTTTAGTTTGGGACATTTATATATGACAACGAACAATATTTGGTGCAATCTCCAAAAGACAATGACAGTGAGCATGCGTACACAATATCAAAGTTTACAGACAAGCTCTCTGGAGTTATAGATTATAGCATGGCACCAGATACGGGTGAGTTAACTTCAAACAACCTTAAAACTTTGTAAACGAAACCAGTAACACCTTATGTTTAAACATAAAAGACACGTGAAAAAATGGGCTAAACGATATCTCTAGTCCTCTATTCGGATAATTAAGGAAACAAAGCCTACTTTTAACGTACGGTAGGAAGATCTTTTTCCATGTTGAAATAAAATAGAGATTGTCTGTTTTTTTCTACTTGTTTGTCCATGATCTTCTATCCAAAAAAGGAAGGGAAAATATCAAGTAGATTCTTAGCGATAGAAATGTGCGAAAGACCAGTCATCGTGTGCCATAGCATACTTAAAGACAATTATTTTCTTATATGACAGAAACATAAACTATTTTTTTACTTTTAGATTACTGAAAAATAACTGTGATTTCAAAGTTAGATTGAGTAATGTTTTAAATACTCAATCAATTACTCTTACAACAAACCAATTATCACTAAGATTAGATGTTACACTTGATACATAAGTGAAATTTAGTTTTAGCTTATTTTACAGTTAGAAGAAGCGTTCAGTTGCACTTATAATTTACAAAGAAATAAATAGTCAAAATGATTCTTTATACATCAAAAATGCATTCAGGCCACACCACAAGAAGGTGCTAAATTACTTGAGCATATTAACTTTCTCAGTATAACTTTAAAATCACAGTTTACTGCATTTATCTAAAATATTTTTCATATCCTGCAATAAAAGTAAAATGTCATTATTATATAAAACAGTTTATATAAACAACAGGAAATAAGTTATAAATCAATTATCTGTACAAATCAATAAAATTTATGGTTCTACTATTGTACTACATATCAAGTCTACTAACACGCTGCTGGACCTAATCAGAGAGGATTAAAACTGATAAGGTGCAATAAAACGATTAAGATATTTGACCACCTGTGGTTGGGGGGGGTCACTTATGAAGGACATTTTAATTGTCTTTAAATGGTTCGCATTTCGCGACTGAATATTTTACCATTTCAACTTCAAGAATCCATTAAAGATTGGACGGCGTTCAACGAACTGATCAGGTAATGAGATAGAAAATTATTTACAATGGGCGTTACAGAATGTAAGAAGGATAAAACTGTATCATGTTGAGTCTATTACATGCACATAAACTTAATCCGGGTAAAAGTAATGTTCCCTTTAAATGTTTTAACAAACACGAAAGAAAAAGCGCCATCCAATGATATTTACGATAGTGGTGGTTATATTTGTAACAAATGAGTATCAGCCAGTGCGGTGGTGTAGGTCTGTATAAGTTTTGTAACTTATGAAAGTAAATTACGAATAATCACTTTCATCTACGTTGCAAAAAATATTAGAAGTCAACACTTAGAAGTCATGACTTTGCTTTTTCGCTATTAAATTGCAGTAAATATATAGATCAAATGTCGTTCACGAAGAGGTAATGCTGGTTTAATAAACAATCTGTATCCGGGTGATCTTGTTGAAAGAACAAAATATGATACAGATCTTAAAGAGTGAACAAATTGTTCATATTTCACCTACACATCGTTTAACAATTTTAACGTCATCCCGATGTGACATTATAGTCAAACATAGATCCTGAATATTTGTAACAATGATACAGGGTGTGGTTGTGAAAATGCCTTTTCAATCTGTAATGAGTTTTTCGACGACAGTTTATAGGTTAGAATATCGACGTGTATCTTTTAATTGACTTGTTGTTCAAGCAAATATACTTCCGTTTCCAGCCTAACTGCGTCTCAGCCGTAAATGTATGTTGGAGTTTTGTCGTTGGTACCGGTATAACATTATGACCAACCCCCCCTGGAGGCGTTAGTTATTTAGGGTTTTCGGGGGATAGTGCAAGATACAGAACGTGTCCCAGTTCCAGAGACACCCCTAAATTAAATAATAAGGCTTGTTCTTTAAATACCCGGTGTATAGTTGGAGCGGAGGAATGGGGATCGAACTTTCGAACAGTCCAGCCTGTAAACTACTGGTTAGACTACTGTGTCGTAAATGTGTCAAATATACTCAGGCCAACTGCATTGCAAACTACTACATCAGACGACATGTTCGACCTCCGGTCACTATATTTTTGTAAATAATGAAAACAGTCATTAGTGAATGAGGACATACGAAGAGTTCACAAATATTATATTGACCCAGCGTGTCCCAAACAGAGCATTTATGAAACTCGATCCAGATATGCTGTTCAAGCCAACAACCTGATTCCCCCCTTCCCCTCTCCCAGTAAAATGCGCGAAGAACAGACAGCTTATCGCAGAATAATGAATTGTTCAATAAGAATCATTGTATTTACAATTCAGATGCACACAGATTACAAGAGGGCCTGACCAGCGAGCAGGTGATGTCTCGGGCCACAATGAACAGGGAGAAAAGGCAGACAAACGCTTATGAAGTTGAAATTTTTTTCGTTATGGACTATGCAATGTATGAAATGTAAGTATGAAAATGTGACATTCAACATTTAAATCAGTAAAAACTGAATTTAATAAGCGTTCGACTTTTTAAAAGGTGTCACGTTACCTTAAGTTTGAGTGATTACGATCCCGTTTCAACTGGAAAAAAAAACGTTTGTCTTCTCATTTGCTTACTTTAAAGATTAATTTCAGATGATAGCGTGTGTGCATTTTGTGTATTTTCTTATTGAATGACTGATTTAGCCTTATCATATTACTTTACTAATTTGTAACTAATGTCAGAGTAAAAAAGATGTTTAAAAAGAGAAAAGAGGTCATGAATATTGAAAAGTCGTTTAGTTATTTATGTAAGCAAAATCATCGACAATGTTAATGATGGAGCTATGGACAGCTTTCGATTGCATAACTATGGGCAGCTTTAGCAAATTTACATTACTTTTATATTTTATCGGATTGTTTGATTTAAGAAAGAAAATGCACAATTCAAATACAAAATGTTTTCTGGGGGTTGGGGGGTATTGCCAGTCGGTAATTCACGTTCAACATAAATAAACATAAGCTATGCATGACTTTTGACCTGCTTGTTTTCATAGTTTAAGCAGTGTACCTAAATGGAAACAAATCAGCAGTATGTGTAATGCCCACAGAGTCCGCGAGACCAGCACATAGTCGAAAAATCCATACGCCATGACAAATATTATAGTTCAACAATAGTAAATTAGAAGTGACTCATCCGTTATCCTCGGTTTTTACTGTTGTATATATACTCACTGAACTTTGTTGAACTACAGTATGGTTCATTTGCGCCGAAAGCTTATACAACAATTCAGCCAAAAATGGTTTGAGTAGAGTGACCATACAGTAGCTCGGTAAAGGTAAGAGCATATGTCCAAACGTAGTTATCACTACTTTTTTTTCATTGATATGTCAACATTGTAAGTGATTATGTCCAACTAGTATCTATATATACACAAAGCAGACGACATTTCTTGCAGTTGGTATGGTTACACAGAGGGTCAGACAAACAGAAATGCTGCTACGATAGAACATCTGTACCAGCTTGCGGCTTTCATCTTAAGTGGGGTACGTAGTGTTGTTTTATACATGTATCTATAATTCCTTTCTGTTTGCCTTTAATTGCTTCCTTAGGAAAGATCGAACGTTTGGGTATTCTCAGCAAGCCTTTAAAAACTTTCTGAAACTGTTTTTTTCTGATACCAGAACAACAACAACAAAAGTACCATAATTCCCTTTTCTTTCAAAATATATGGTCTGTTTTGCTATTTAATTGCATACTAAGTTTGTAAATTCTGGTTCCCATTAAAAGAGTAAAATATATATATATATAATATATATTATATATATATAATATATATATATAATATATATAATATCAGATAAACCTACGTTACTAAATTTTTACTGTAAAAAGCTATCAACATTATTTCATTTTGAGAGTCACGTTGTTTACAGACTTATACTTGAAAAGTTTACTTCACGTAAACTGTTACCGGAAGGTTATTTTTCATTTCAGTTAAACCTACGTTACGACTTTGTGACCGTAAATGGTTCCACGATTACTTGCCGTTATGCAGGCATTTACATAGCTGATGTGAGTGAACTTCTTCCGCAAGAAATATGTACTTTTATAATGTACCAGTGATTTTTCTGCTTAATTTTCTGTCACTTTCCAAGAAAGAAACACATTTATTCTGATACTGTTGAATTCTTGAACAATGTCTGTGTTGAACAACTTGAGCATCTTGTCTTGAAGATATTGATGTATAAACCAAACCGCTTTATTTATGTCTTTTAGGCATGCATTAAAACCTTAGAAGTATAGTATAGTATATAGTAAGTGGTATAAACTTTATTTCAGAGCAGCGCCGCCTCGTCGGCATATTCCGGAAATGTTGCTAGTACTGTCCTTGGTAACTTTAAAACCTGGGCAGAACAAAATTTAGATGGAAACTACGACCATGCGATGTTGTACACTGGGTAAATATATATTGATTTATCGATTTTTAATTCTTTCTTACTTGTTTTAAGTAATTATGTCTGTGCAACCAGTGCAGATCATGATCAACCGTCCGATGTCAACCAATTAGTCAATAAGTAGATATTCACCGATAATCTCTAAAACAATAATATCGTACTATCCAAATTGAAAGATGGACACGTCTGATTGGTTATTTTGCGTGTTAAAAGCTGAGTGACTAAATCTACTACTTATAAACCTGATCATGGCGTGAAATGGTAAGAATTGGTGTCGAAATATATGACAGGTCGTAACAGGCTTTGGTCACCATCGTCGGTGAGAAACACACAGTGCCAAATACTAAACATGATTTGGTCGGGGTGCTGCATTTTGATGTCTGTTCAATCGGAACAATATAATGATACCACGCGGCTGCTTATCTTCTGTATATTATTTTTATAAGAGACGATAATGCCATCGTTTCCAATTATTATTTTATAGCTGTCTTACTGATGAAATTGTCTCCCTTGAAAATACGCTATCTCATCACTAGTCCACATAGACTTATTAAGTAAAAAGCTTTTTAGATTTAAATGACTCTTTTGTTATTCAAACCACAAAATTTATTCAAATGTGAGCACAAATTACAATGTGTAATATATTTTTAAAAAAGAACATATCTGGCAACTTTGTATTGATTATTTTACTTTTACAGAATTGACATTGGATCCGTGAACGATGGAACCCTCAGTTTGTCCACAGCCGGTATAAATATCTACATGTAGCATAATTATCTTATTCATAAAACCTTTTGAGTTTATACAAGCCATACAACAATATAGTACCATCATTCAATTTTATTTGTGGTATATTAATTTTGCACTTGAAACAAAATTTTAAGTCTAATCGAGAATGAAAGAAGGGAGTAGAACCCGGTATTTAAGGTACAGGCCGGAGGACCCGGTCTTCCGATGTGACAGTCGTTGACTCATGAATGTTATGTATAGTTTCGTTATATCCGAATTCGCTACAAGTGCGCACCACTGTAAGTATAGTTTGTTGCCTTTTGTGTGTGTTATTGATACTGTCTTTCCAACATTTTAAAGATTGTCGTATCTTGTGTACATATCTATGTAGTGTAAATGTTTTAGGTATTGCTAAAGAATGGATTAACGGTTTGTAGTAAGCAAAGGATGTCACCACCGACGAACAATGCAACTGTTTTAAATATTTTTCTTTTACAGTCACTCTTTCAAATAAAGAAAAGAGACATTTTTTTATTAAGGGCACGGGAACTTTAATGGCTGTTTTACATTGAAAAATAGGAGATATACCGCGAAAAACAAAGTGAAACTTGTGATAAGCAAACTATTTGTCGATGTTTTATTTACACCCTTGGAATAGTACTACGTTATTTCTATGTCGTATGTTATCCGTTACATTCAGTGGATAACCTTGAATTCTTACTCGTACACTGATGTTCACAACATCTCCACTTGTACCATTGACAGCCGGAACGTCGTTCGGCCTGATTTGTTTTAATGGAAAAAGCCAAACAATGTTCCGGATGATGTAAGTTCGCCGCGAGAAACAGCACAATTTTTATGCACAGACGCTTGGGTTCAGTAGAGCAGATGTTTTTGCATATGCATCTACAGGTTTAGTCACTCAACGGATACATTTCAAAAATGCCGTTTTTCACTAGACTATATGTCTATTGTTTGATTTTATATACATGTATGTTAGTTTTACCATAATGTCTGAGAACCCTTGCGACAGTGGCATGCTTTTACTTGCAGGCCTGGCTTATCTACCAACATACAATAACAGTGGAGGTCTTGTAACACCTGGAGTTTGTGGTGATAACAGAT
The DNA here is from genome assembly GCA_022818135.1 of Saxidomus purpurata. Lineage (NCBI taxonomy): Eukaryota > Metazoa > Mollusca > Bivalvia > Venerida > Veneridae > Saxidomus > Saxidomus purpurata. The sequence continues at coordinate 751,402 of JAFMSR010000008.1, read as the reverse complement.
ACTCTATTAACGAAGGCGGCAGTTTTATACCAACCATGACTACTGTTGGTGCGCATGAACTGGGTCACAAGTTAGTGTCTTCGTATTTCTTTAATACAACCAAAACTAGATTTTATACTATAAATTGAATATGTCCATTTACTGAAAGGACGTTTTAACTAATATTTCAATTAAACCATGCATGTCATGTCATTCATGGATGCGAGATGAATTTATAGTCCCGGCCGACTGTTGGATGTCTGCCCTGGTAAACATGCCGAGACCCCAGTATGACCCCAATGCATACTGATATCTAACAAAATTTGAAAATTTAGAGAGTTTTTTTTTACCTGAGAAATAAATGCAGAAAGCCGTAGAACATCGAGCTTGTTTGATAGTTCATTTATGCAACAGAAGTCATAAATTCTGTGTTTTAAAAAACAAGATGTGCTCAATGTAAAGGAGCTTTTCTTTTGAAATTGAACTAAGAGCTGTCTCATGTTTGACTTTACCAGTCTATAGAAGCAGGGTAACGCACATTAATTTAAACTGTTTTAACAAGGAGGAAATCTAAATAACTGTATGTTTTATGTAACGACGGCTATAAATCAACAATGTTTTGTGAGCTGTTTCAGCTTGTTGGTAAACAATTAATGCCGAGGAGAACGTGTAAATTACGCTTCATTTACCATTGCAACTTTATATTCTACAACTTCAGTCTCGGAGCATATCATGACAATTCAAGTGAATGCGGAGAAAACGATGGTTACGTGATGGCTCCCTCGTCCGGCGTGAGTGATGATCCTACCAAGAACCTTCGCCTTTGGAAGTTTTCCAACTGCTCGCTGGCCGATTTTGATGTCTACATCAATGCCCTACAAGTATACTATGATAACAATGGGTAAGTTAGATTGATTAACTTTTGATATTCCAAGACTAAGTGACCAAAAGGCTCCAAAAAATGCATTCCGGTCTCGCGACCGATCTTAACTTATTACTGCCGACCTCAAACTTGTCTTATAAGAAAACTATAGTAAAAGGCCAATTTGAAAGTGTCTTCAGAGACAGAAAAAGAAATATAAAAAGCTACCGACCGGGCTTATGTTTTGGCTTAGAGCGGAAACACACATATTTTTTGTCAATATCACTTTCCCTGTAACAGAAGTTATGTTTATTCCTTTACTTTTTAAAAGTAAATAGATTCTATAGTTGTTTTGATGTACTTTCCTAGCTAAAGGGAGATAACAATGTAGTCATTTTCAAAATTACATGTTTTGTATTATGCACAGTTTTCATTATTACGGAATAAGTAAAATATATATAGGTCCGTGATTTGTGTATGTGCATGATGTCACGTAAAGAAAAAATTCAGACAGCAACAATGCACCAGTAAAACTACTTTTTCGAATTTTGACATTACTCATTTTTTAAATGATGTTAATATTCTACTGGAATTTTACTCTATCATTATAGGATAAAAAGTTTGCTTTTTTCGCCTACCATTCAAAGTCTGTTCGTATATAATTTGTGGTACTCGAAAATTTATGACAATATGTATTATTTTCAGACAAACAAACTGTCTATTAAGTCAGACGGCAACGGATGCCACTGTCCTTGACCCGTATATGGATGAAATTTCCGATCTTCCCGGTCAAATATATGATCCGGATGCTCAGTGCGAGAAGATACAGGGAACAGGTTCTTACTTGTTTCGAGTAAGTTCACATTTGGATTTTTTTAACCAAAGACCTATAATAACAGTAGCTTTATAGGTCTTTGTTGTAACGGACCCTGTTCTGATCGTTTTTTTTTTAAATCTGAATCAATCTTTATTTCATAATTATATCGTAGGTTTTTTTCTTTATTTAAAGCTATAATAAACGCTCTAAACATATTTTTATTCAAACACAAACAGTTATTTAGGGATGTTAAATACTGATCATTAGACACTGCTATAGCCTAATTTTAAAAGTCTAATGACAAATAAAATTACAATTTTATATCCTGGCCTCCGAGCGGAAAACAAATCTTCACTTTCATAGGTTGATTGGAACATATTTGCATTTTTGATGTTTTGAAAGGTGTGTTTGATTCATCTGCAAATGATTTTACTTTGTAATAATTAGAAAACGTCTGTTGTGTACAATTACACACATTTTGACACAGGATTAGCTTTTTTTGTTGTTGAGGAAATCTCCCTTTTTCGGATGTTCAGTGTGCATTTAAAGATTGCCTTTCATAGCAAAGAAATATCATTTAAAATACTTAGCATACATCTTTGTATTATGGCTACTGAATACATCTTTAGGAAAACACTGTACTGTATTTCTGATAATTTGCATTGTGTATGGGGCGGAGCTTAACTGTGATTTATCTGTAATAGAACACATGCTCTATCAACAATAGAGAACAGTTACAATAGCGCGACAGAACAAATGTCCCATGATACAAAATAAATAGATAACTGTTGACTCGAATACTAACGTCATTTCTCGGAGGCTGCGCCACCTCGAAATAACGTAATTATTCTCGAAAACAGAACTCTATTATTTATCATAAACATTTTCAAGGTAGTGCTGGGTACGTATTAAAAAAATCACAACAGGTGGACGTAGATATCTAAAAAAACATATACAATTAAGCCGACATTGAATGCTATATTTATAAATTTATTAAATTTGTTATGTACATCACTTGAATCTAAATATTCCGTACAATTTTAGTTCTTCTTTTAATTTTTTCTACAGGGTACTTTTGACAGGGATTATTCGAGTATCTGTGCAATCATGCCATGTGGAGATTCTAGCGGGTCTACTACGTACTTCTATCAAGTAGCATGGGAAGGCACTTCGTGCGGAAACGGCAAGGTTTGATTTCAAATTATCTGATAAATGAGCCATCCTATGTCATCGCCCAAATCGGCCTGTCACCCAGTCTGAACTGGTTTCTCGGACATTACCTTCGGCCTGTCACCCAGTATGAGCTGGTTTCTCGGACATCACCATCGGCCTGTCACCCTGTCTGAGCTGGTTTCTCGGACATCACCATAGGCCTGTCACCCTGTCTGAGCTGGTTTCTCGGACATCACCATCGGCCTGTCACCCTGTCTGAGCTGGTTTCTCGGACATCACCATCGGCCTGTCACCCAGTCTGAGCTGGTTTCTCGGATATCACCATCGGCCTGTCACCCTGTCTGAGCTGGTTTCTCGGACATCACCATCGGCCTGTCACCCTGTCTGAGCTGGTTTCTCGGACATCACCATCGGCCTGTCACCCAGTCTGAGCTGGTTTCTCGGACATCACCATCGGCCTTTCACCCTGTCTGAGCTGGTTTTTTGGACATTACCTTTGTGAAATATCAGGGAGACTGTTTGAAAATGTTTTCCATGTAATAAGTTCATATTTATATATATAAAAATATTATATTCGCACACCCATATCATTACGCGGAATATCAGTTTATGTTTTATTTCCTGAAAATGTCCTTAAACTTCCACTACCTCAATAAATACTATAAAAATCCTTTACGCCATCCGAAACAAAATGATTTATTTCCAATGCTGAATTTGCTCATGGAAGTTATATACTTCTTCTAAAAATTTGTATTATCAGTTGTGAAACAAATTCTTGTGAACTAGATACTCACTCCTGATGGAATCAACCTCGGAGGAAGAAAAAGGATAAATAAAACATATTGACCTGTAGATGCTCACCTTTGGATAGTGAAGTCTTATACTAAATAAGATATGTCACGAAGGGTACAGCCTATATAAGAAAAGTTTTAAAAATCTATATGCTTTCTGGAAGCAAGTATTGCCAGGTTGACGAATCAAGTATACAGATGCAAGTACTGTTTACATCATATTACAAATGTAACATTTCTCCTGAACTTGTTT